>CAKAOJ020000046.1:1627500-1662500 GCA_916701645.2 Sebastolobus alascanus
ACTACCAAGATATATGGTTTTGAAAGGACAGCAACAAGAGCTCTAATGTATGCAGTATAATATTTGCATGGCTTAACTCTTTGTAGTGAGAAGCTCAATCTCTGAATGGAGCACTTTGTAGATGCAAGTGCACTAGCTAATGTCTACACAAGTTAGGACGTGCTGTGTGTAAATTGGTCTCCTCACAATCCAGATCTCAGACTCGCATTTTACATGAAGCCCCATATGGGAGTAAGGAATGAATTATTAAACCATTCATAATGATCATGCCATGTGAGAGTAACACCGCTTTGTAAAAGTCACGCAGAGCCATTTTCCTGCAGCAGCGACTCAACACGCACATGAAAATAACACCAGCGTCTTTGATATTCAATTAGTCAATAATTTTGAATTCAACGTTTGATCACCCTTGAAACTACACTGCTGCTTCTGCTGCTGCTTAAAATGTGGCCAAGCAGCACGCTTGACTTCTGCCTTTTAGAAAATTCAGAAAAAAAAGGGGGGGGTGAAAAAGAAATACCCACGGAGAGCATGTTGAGGTGAAATCGTCGATTCAACATATTTTTTGATGGAAGGCTTCCTGCGACAGCTCTGCTGGATTTAAAAGGCCCCGTCGTCAGCAAAGGCCGGCGTTAAGAAACACTCTCACACATCTAATTCTAATCAAAGCCTGCTCTTTTTAACAGCCGTGAAAGCTTTCATGTTAACACGACACCGCGACCAAAGCTTTATTCACGCTTTTAAAAGCAACTGACCGGTCAATGAGCGCACGTGTGTGTGTCTGCACCTGACAATACGCCATATCTGTGTCGACACACTCTATCCCTGCTTCTCATCTTACCGGTGAAACTGTGTGTGACTCCCCCAACCATGCATAAATTGCCAGTGATCCCCACTTACACTGTGTACGCCTGTGTGTATGCATGCATGCATGCATGCACTCGGGGATGTGTATATTTTCCGAGCCAGTCTCAGGTTGTCGGCTCAGATGTGAGCATACTTTTATCCAGCCAATTAGAGGTTGCCATTTCATCCCCATGGAAACCTGTTTGGGTCTCTAATTGGAAGATAGATTTGCATGACTTTGATTACACTTTTTTTCCTGTGTGCGCTTGTGTTTAAGTTGGTGTGTCTGAGTCAACGTTCAATAAGAGTTGCGGTGTTTTGTTTTCGCTGGTTTCCCTTTCTTCTCAAATGCTGTTAGCTGCCATCTTCATCATATCTCTGCAATTGTGAAACAGGAGAACAGAGCCTCTTAAATAATGCATGTCTGACTTGTACCTGTGCAGCGTTGACCCATTAAGAATTGGCTTTACTGTAATGCTGTGCCATTACTGTGCTGTATTAGCCATTGATTTAAAGTGCAGCTTAATTCATCAGAGTTCAGTTTGTTTGGGTTTGGGAGCGTCTGCGTGTGGAAGGGTGAAGAAATGTTATCTTATGGATGATAGTGGTAGTTAAAGTTATTCATTTGTAGTGGCCACGGGAGAGAGTTAAAAGCAGTGCGGTGTGAGCATGTGATTATGTAGTCCGCGTGAGTACGTGTGTGTCAAACAGGTCAAACTATTTTAACGCCTCTGTTTGAAGGCACCGGGGGGATTTCTCTCCAGCGGCTTGACCGGCTAGCTCTCGCAGTTCAGCTCTACCTGTGTATATTGTATGTGTGTGCATGTATAGGTGGGCGTCTCTTATCTGGTCTATTTCAGACACGAACAGGCAAGTGGGGCTGAAAAAGGATCACAGCACACACACAGACATTGAAAGTGGTATAATATGGGGCATCGCTGCAGGCCGGCCCACTCAGATTTATGTAACTTCTCCGATAGGGCAGGTAGAAAGCTCTCATTCTCACACACTCGCACCAAAATAGCCCGAAGAGTCTGAGCTGGCTTTACTCGCCGAGTGAAGCCCCGCCCCCCCCTCTTCCTCTCCTCTCCTGTCTTCCTCTGACCCTTATACCTCATTTCTATCTTTTTTATTCCATCTCCTCCCTCTCCATTCCCTCCATCAGCTTCCTACCCCCAGGCAATACCTAAGAACACATTCTCATCTTGTAGCTTCAAATCTCCCCCTACCACGCACTGAAGCGTCGTCTTCCCTCCCCCCCCCCCCAGTTGCCTTATTCCTCCTCATGTCCCTGCCCCGCTCTCATAACCCCAACCCCCCTCCTCCACCACCACCACCACCTGCTTTTTTCTAAGCCAAGGGTACTGACCAGGAATTTCTTTTCTCCTCTTCCACTCATTTTATGTCTCTTCCTCTATCTCCATCTTGATCTTCCGATTTATCTATATTCCACCAACAATCCTAAAACAGATGGCTACACCATGCCTGGGGCAAAAACATTGGCTTTGGACTACAGCACCACCAGGGCCAGTCTTTCACACTCATGCAAGATCTAATAAGCTGATATCCGGCGAGAAATGTGCTCTGATTCGCCAGTAGCAAACATGCATAAACCATATTGCACAGTGCAGATATTCACACCTTAGGCTCATTCCTTGGTAGCATGCTTAATTTTATCCAATCGAAAAAAAAAAATTAAAAGCAAAGATTAAAGCTGACTTTAACTACGGGTCTGAAACAGAAGGAGAAGGGGAGATGAGGGTTGTTACGAGCCATTTGTAAAATTTAAAGAAACTATTAAGTGTTATTAAAAAAAAGTTTGGATCCATTAAAAAAACACGTTTTGAAAAGATGGGTCCAGATGGAGAGTGATGAAAAGAGATGAAACCACTTAGGGAGAACAGAGAGATCAATCAGAGGCAAGACAGACGGAGGAGGATGTGGATGTATGTGTGTGTGTGTGTGTGTGTGTGTGCGGTGGGAGGGGGGAGCAGACAGGCACTGGGGATGGAGGGTTGGAAAGAGACACGTTTTTATTGGATGAGTTACAGAGCTATGAGTTCAGAAGCAGACAGTGCAGGCGACTAGTCTATGGGATATTCAATCATTCATCATGATGCGCTACAAAATAAAGATTTTTTCTTTTCATCTTAGCTTTATAAGTTTAAGTTTGTACCTGTAAACTCCTGTTTTGTAAGTTTGTATATTCAGGTCTGCATCTGCTCGTTGGCATAATTTTTTAAAGTCTGAACATTAGGTTCCTGCCTGTCTACTCTCTTGCAAATTTGTGCATTCAGTTCCATGGCTGCAAGCTCAATTTTAAAATTTGTGAAGTAAAAAATAAATAATGTACAGTTGTCTTTCTGCTCCTGGTTTACTATGTGATGAGGTTTGGTACGCTTCTTTTTTAAAGACAACAGAGAGCAGCGGATATTTAACAGGTCGCCTGGAGCTGCTGAACCACCAAGGGCTGTTGTTAGGGCTGTCAAAATTGGCCAAAAATGACGCTCAAATATTCCTTCTTAAAAAAAACAACACATAGGTTCAAACTATTCAAATATCGAGCATCCGTCCGTCCACCAGGCGCACAGCTGATAGGTGTTTGTTAACATGATGTAACGTAACGCTTGCTGTTCGGACACAGCGTCGCTCTCTCTGTGGCCGACGAGCTCTCTGCCATCATTACGGTTGTTGTTGAATTATTCCTCGTTCAGCTTGACCTGACGTTACATTTCATTTTCAATTAATGAACATGACGTCGTGTGCATTCAGTGCATGTGAAGCAGACGGTAGTGCTGCTTTTTTTTTCCACAATCAAATATTAATTTTTCTATTCAAATATATATTTGAATTTAGAATATTCGTTGACAGCCCCAGCTGTCGTTAGCTACAAAATGATCCCGGACAGATGTCTAACTAATGATGTCACAGAACCAGGTAAAAGACCTCACCATTTATTGAAATACACCCGAAACATGTGACAGATGAATCAGTAAAACCCTATAACGGAGGGAATTAAGGCATCAGTAAGCTTACTGTAAAATGAAGTGCTTGTTGGATTGTTGTTTTTTAACTTTCGAAAGGTGGGCGGAGGTGATATAGCAAGGCAGGGTGTTAGAGCAGAGTTTACAGCAACAAATGCAAAAGTACCAGCATGTACTGTAAAACTAAGATAACAAGTTTTAAGCACATCTTCAACATAATGAAGCTGATAATATTACGTCAATCTACTAGATATGATAAAAAATCACTCACATACTGCCCTCTGCGCCAGTGTTGCTGTCAAGACCACCTAAACCCAGACCAAATCATGACCAAGACCAAAAGTGTATTTAGACTGAGACAAGACCGAGACCTTGAGGGACTGAGACCGAGTCAAGACCAAGACCAGTCCAGTGTAAGTCCAACACTGCATGACACTTGCGATAAAATGTGGACCATTCCAACCATAGGCACTCCTCAAGAGATCTACATTCCCATAAAAACACCCACAGAAAACAAATGAAGATTCCTCTTCATTCACCTCTTATTGTCATAAAGGCCTATATATATATATATATATATATATATATTTGCAGCCGCCACCAGCCACCCACCAAATGCGGGTAAATTGTTGGCAGTGGCAAATGAAATCGTCAGGCCATCCGCCACTTTGGCAGACAGGGAGAACGCTAGAGATGGGAAAAGAGAACCGGTTCCTAGTTGTCCAATTCCTTGGTATCTCATGCCTCCGTGACTATCGATTCCTGTTATTGATGCTTTCCCACAGTTACGCATGCACAATGACGCATACGCACGCTGTATCGCGTTTCAGTTTCTTTGGGACCGGACACATGGCGGAGAGGAAAAAAAGCGGTCAAAAGCATGGCTCTACTAAACCTGAGGGACGCACCTTATTTTTTTCCCTGATAAAGCTACATTGTGAACAAAAAACCTGTGTTGAAATCAGCAGGAGGAGAGTTAGTAACGTTACCTGTTAGCAGCCAGTGTGCAGCACAGTCCTGCTTGATTAAATAACGGAGATACGAACGTTAACAGAGGTGTCATTGAGTTATTATTATGAGTAGAAGGTAAATTACAATGTTATCATGATGTGTTCAAATGTAATCTCGTAAAATTAAGTTTTTGGCGAGAAACTTGAATAAATCCACTTGTTTGAAGGAGATTTTTTTCACAGCAATATAAAATAGATATTAGAGAGAGAATTATGACCTGTTTGACTTCCTAAAACTATCTCTAAGCAGCTTGCTTTTAATCAAAGCAAATATTTAAATAATTATAATCATTTGAATTGTGTGTTTTACTGCAAACAACCACTATAGATGACAATAACAAAGTACAGTACAGTACTGTGTACAGTACCCTCCCACCCTACTTGCCTGCTACAGTGGCAGCCAGTGAAAAAGTTAATTTCAGACCCTGTATATATGTGTATGTATACGTGTACCTAGAGAAATGTCTTGATAAAATAATCAAAAGGCATTACAGACGTGAATTTTATATGTGGGAATTTTCCTTTGTTTTCTATGAGCAATCACAGTAATGATGTTATCAGATAAATCAGACAATAAACAGGCAATTTAGTAATAATCCGGCCAGTTGTGGTCTTGAGATAAAAATCCAAAGTCCTCTTTGTCTGAGACCGAGACAAGACCGAATAAAAACGCGGTTGATTCCTAGACGAGAGCGAGACCTTCCATCTCGAGTACTACAACACTGCTCTGTGCTGATTCCTGCAACATCCGCTTGCTTCACTTCAGTTAACCTCTCTTCAGTTTGATTCAATTTTAGTTGTTTCAATCCGACTCAGTTCCACACAATTTGAATTATTTAATTGAGTGGAGTTGGGCTGAGAGTCCAATTCGGTTCAATTCAAAACCCATTCAAGTCATTTTAATTCAACCCGACTCAATACCACTTAATGCACTGAAGATTCCTTTGTGTAGGTGGATAAAACCAGTCACAGGGATACTAAGCTGTCTTGAATCCCTGTCTAGTGTGAGAAAGAGAGCTTTTGTTTAGCAATATTGGGTAAAATTGCTCAACCCACAGACAGCCATTAAGGTAATGCTGGAAGGCAGATGAGCTGAATGCAGAGCTGTTCAATACAGAGCACAGTCTTCAAGAAGCAAATAAAAGGAAGCATCTCAGCGAGGGGCTTGCTATGTAGGTCTTTGTGTGTGTTCGAGTGTGTGTGTGTGTGTCAGGGAGTTAAGAGAGAGTGCGTGTTTGTGAGCCTCCACGGATGTGTGTGATTCTAGGAGACAGTGTGCCCGGGTTTGTGCATGTGATTCGATCCAGAGGGAATGGAAGAAGAAACTGATGTAAGAGCTGGAAAACTTTACTCCCCGCTCGTGTGTCATCATATTCTTATCAGACTTCGTCTGCTCGCGGTGAAAAGTGTATATGCATAAGGATCTGGGAGGGTGTGTAATTATGTGCTATTATGTACACACAAGAGCGTGTTTCACTGGGCACGTCTGTGTGTGTTAAAGTCACACGTCAGACAGTGTCTGCCGTGCATGTCTTTGCCTCAGCTCGTCTGTGCGTGTGCGTCGGAATGACGTTCCCACATTCTTGCCATTTCACAGAGAGCTTGAAACAAAAGCTGAAGGGAGGAGTTGTTAACACAGTAGCATTATCAGCTGAACAGCCTGTCTGTATTATCTTGTGTGGTAAACAGCCAAGACAGACAGGGGACTTCCAATCACATTCCAGCTTCGGGTGACCTTGATGTGTGAGGAAACAGACAATTTCTCTCCCTCTGCCTGCCGCAATCTCACTCCCTCTGATTCTCACCACGCTTTGTCTCTCTGTCTTTGTCCTGAGCTCACACACATAGAAACGCTCACACAAATAGAAACACCCAAACACATCTAACTAATGTGTGCTAACTAACCTCAACCCTCACCACCGCATGCTTCCCTTTACCTTTACCTTAAACTGAATACTAGTATGATCACCCAAAACCTTTAAAGTGAGGATGACCAAAATATAATTTTTGAGGTTTCATTTTCATCCAACGGAGGACATTTGAACTCACGTTTTGTCTACTATTGGCGCATAGTGAACGCCAACCCATTCTCACTCCCAACTCGTCAAATACAGCACTTGGTAAGTGCTTCTACTGTAGGCATCGCACTGGGGCAACCTTTAGCGTACGAGACTCTCTGGGCTTTCAACTAACTCCATTGTAAACCCATCCGCATCATTATTAGAAACTCAGAGCAACTGATGTAGTAAAAAGAGTGAGGAAGTCTGCGTACGGCTGGTGGGAGTTGAAGATGGATGGGCAAAAAAAACACAGGACTTTCACCCAGGAGGCCGCTGTTCGTGTCCCGTGTGAAACCAAGTCAACGTTGAGGTTTTACCGTAGTTTTGTTACGTAACTTCTGTACTTTACTAACGCCAGTTACATAATAAGCGTGGTTATTTTAACCCTGACCACAATCTTTTCCTACGGCTAACCAACTACTTTTGTTGCCTAAACCTAACCAAGTAGTTTTGTTCCTTAAAGGTCCCATATTAGGCTTATTTTCAGGTTCATACTTGGATTTTATGTTTCTACTAAAACATGTTTACATGCTGTCATACTGCCTGCCTGAATATGCCTGTATTTACCCTCTGTCTGAAACGCTCCGTTTTAGCACATTTCAACGGAATTGCAATGGAATTGCGTTGCTAGGCAACATCTCAGGTCCATGTTTACTTCCTGTCAGCTGATGTTATTCACATACACTGCAATCGGAAATAAACTGGGACACATTTAGAAAGTTTATGTTTAAAACTTTGAAATGGTCTGTTATATTCGAGATTTGTGACATCACAAAGTTACAAAAATCCTGACGGCTTGTTTCAAGGGCACAGTTTCTGGAAACGGGCTGTGTGTATTTCTCCGTGGATTGAGCGTTTCGATACTTTCACAGTATTTATATAGCATTTAAACCTGCTTTATAATTAAAAAGACATGAAAATCTCCCTTCTTACAACATGGGACCTTTAAGAAAACCTAAAAACTAAGTAAACATATGTTGGAATTTTATTTTGAAAAGGGCACGTAACGAGCAGAAACTGTCGAAAACTGTCGCTAGAGGGGTACCTAGAGCGTCATAGTTGTGAAGCGTAGGGCCACTGATCAAGCTGCCGTATTTGACGAGTTGAGGTGAGAACGTGTTGTGAATGCAGCATGTCAGCACAGCATCAGGTGCTGCAGTCCTCCGTCACTTTCTACACTCAGCAGCAGCACCTCTGTGCAATCGGATAGATTTTAACAGCAGCTCACAACCCAGTGTTAGAGCGCTTCCACATCTATCATATTTGGTGCAGTTCAAATGAAATCTGGTGATGAAGTGAATGGGTTAAAATCTCCTACACTCTCACAGAAGCCTTATACAGAGGTCACCTCCATGACAACTGAGCAAATTCAATCCCCTGAGGAAGACTGTGAGATGTGACCTTGAGTTAAGATTTTTTTTCTCCAACTCTGGTGAGTTTATTCATTCAGGCGAGTATGAAGGCTGTCAATTGAACTATAGTGCGGATCAAACAACGGTGCAGCTATGAAGTGAACTAGAACCATTAAAGAGACCCGGTACGTGACAGAAATATAAATATTGAAAAGGTTAAAGGTACAGTGTGTAGGATTTGGTAGTGGCGTGGAACCGAATACCCCTCCGCTCACTCCTCCCTTTCCAAGACTGCGGTAACGAGAAGTGCAGAGTGCAAAACCGTGGTAACGCCGTTGGCCTCCCTCAGAGGCCATCCTTACCATAATAACACTACTTTAGGAGCAACAGAAGTCAGACAGCGGCTGGCGGTACCACGGCTTTGCACTCTGCAGCTCACTTTGCTGCAGTATCACAAGCGTGTCGGAGAACTATAGTGTCCTTCAGGTAGCGTAAAAACATGAAAGGTTCTCTCTAGAGCCAGTATTTGGTTTGTCCGTTCTGGGCTACTGTAGAAACATGGCGGAGCAACATGGCGGCGGACACCGTGAAGAGGACCCGCTCCCTATTTAGATATGAATGGCTCATTCTAAGCTAACGAAAACACAACGATTATTAGTTTCAGGGGATTACACACGAATGAAATCATATTTATTAACATTATATTCCATTTCTGCTAATAAATCCCCCGAAATGTTACACACTGGTCCTTTAACTACCACTAATGGAAAAACATATTTGTGAGGTATCCATATGATCCTGGTCAAGTGGAAAATCAATATTTACAGGGTAAGCATGTGTTCCACCTCCACGGCCGAGCATCTAACACAAACAACACATCTGTCTCCATTTTCCCGTAATGTTTGAACCTTTCTTCATCTCCTCTCATCATCTATACCTCCCTCACTCTCTCTCTCTCTGGCTCATGTTCCCTTCTCTGATGCCCACTGACTCTCACCTCCCCGTCTCCTCCCCTCCTTCTTTGTCTCCAGGTCAGTAGATCAGTTTTCAGTCTGGCTCGTCGGGTGATCCCCGCTTTGGTTACCTCGTCCTTCTCACCTCTCGTTTACCCCCACCTCCTCACCTCCCCGCCTACTTACCCAGTGAGCATATGGTCGGCTGCGCGACCTGAACTCGCGGTGGCTTTTAATAAATACATCAGTGCGTTGGTATCATCATGACAGGGGTCACGGGTCGATTACAGTGTGTGTGTGTGTGTGTGTGTGTGTGTGTAACAGAGAGAAGGAGGGAGTGTGTGTGTGTGTGTGTGTGTGTGTGATTCGGTTTCTGGTTGACAGTGCCTTCACCCTTACGACCCCAATGCACGCTGCATGTTATCACAGGAGGTGTGTGTGTGGATGCGTTCATGTGGCGAGCCCGACTGCGCGGAGGGGTGAGTGCGAGTCTATGACAGACGCTCATCATATTTAATCCTGGAGGGATTTCGTTGAAATGAAAAGCTGCTTTTCAATTTTATAATCCAGTAGACCTAATCTCTCCGCCAGCGCCCGTCCATACAGTCCAATTAGATGGACGAGAGAGGCCAGATGAGTCCTATTCGCCACAAAGTTATCTCCATTGCCCGTCCTTGCTGTGTCAAAACACCGTGGCAGCCCGCGTCATGAGATGCCAACGCTGACCTTCAACAAAGCGTCGTGAAACTGTGCAGTGCACAAAAAAAACTGCGCTGTCAACCCACCTGTTTCTACTGCAGTCTTGGCCTTGTTAACGGCGCATTGATTAGACTTTGGATGCGTGTGTGTGTGTGTGTGTGTGTGGTTCGATTCAGCCTTTGTGGCACCGCGCTCTCACCCGCCCCCACACACACGCTGGGTCCAGGGAGAGAAAGTGCTCACTACAGTAAAAGAAGAAGTCGCACTAGTGAAAACGCTGAGTCGATTCATTCTCAGAGGTCAGTGTGGCGCATGGAAGACGCAGAGGTAGCAGAGGTCGGGTGTTTAGATTTATGGCCGCGCATGTGGCGCAAGGAAGCGGGAGATCGGCAGAAAAGGAACAAAACGGCGAGAGGCGAAAAGGAGAGGTAAAAAAAGAGAGAAAGGGATAGTGCAAAGTGCTAATCGAGACACGCTGCAATAAAAAGAAAAGTAGCAGATCGAAACTTGACAAAGCTGAAACAGAAACGCTGAGATCAAACAACCACTGTGACCTTTGTTGTGGTTGATTGAGGACAGCAGACGGGGGAAACAGTTCTGCGGTGGAGTGTGGGTGTTATGTGTGTGTGGTAGCGGTTAGAGGGTAGAACGAGGCCACTTCGCCCATATTGACTGCAGTGCCATGTGACTGCTGTGATCATTAATGTGTCCTGATGCCAACGGGTATCCTGATGACCCACATCTCAGCAGTCCACTCTCACTCTGGCTGCCACCCAAACCAGACCTCTTTCTCTCTCTCACTCTCTCTCTCTCTGTCTCACTCTCTCTTCCTGCCTCTCCCCACTTGGAAGCACAACCTTCTCCTTTACACTTTCTCCATCTGCATTAGGCCCGGGTATCGAACCTCAATACTTGTCTGGTGCTGACTGCAATGTGTCTGCGAGTATCAAAAACTGTCTTGTTTTTTCATTTTTTTTTATTGAATATTCACTGTTTTAAATCAATTTTTAGCCTATTTCAGACTTCATTTATTTATTTTTCGGCTTGTGTTTAGATGATGTGGGTGTCGAAAAGGTGCATAACAGCAAAGCAAGAAACTAAAGCAACAGAACCAAACCAAAGGGGAGAGAAAGCTGCAGCGGTAGCAGCAGAACGGAGGGTCAGCCAGAGAGACGGCTGCCAGCTGCAACCAGACTTAAATAACATGGGAACACCCTCAGGTGTTCCCAGTTGCTCTAACGATCACCTGCAGAGAAAGCACAGACGGATGAATCACCCGGCAAACTGGCACCACGGGCTTTATCACACATTTCAGAACTTTTGCTTCTTTCGTTATGTGAAGCAAAAAGTTTTTTGGGACAGAAACAAAGTAAGGTATCTAAAAAAGTAGCATGTTGCTCTCTGTACTGAAACACGGGTATCATACTGGCACCAATTAGGGCTGTACCGAATACCATTTTTTGGGCTTTGAAGCTCCGGTGAGAAATATTCGAAGGTATTCGAAACTTCGCGGCACAGCGGGTTGACATGTCCGTCTGTCTCCATCTCCCCAGTTTCAGGGCCCGAGACATCGCCGCTGACGCACTGCTGTACACACACACGCACCTCTACACACGACGAACAGCGATATCCGTATGAGAATAAGTAATAATAATATGAATAATGAATATTGTTATGGGATTATTCCTTACTCCATGGGCGATTTGGGGATTTATATTTTTTTATTATATACTTCAATATATATATATATATATATACGATTAATCGATTAGTTGTCAACTATTAAATTAATCGGCAACTATTTTGGTAATCTGTTAATCGGTTTGAGTAATTTTATAATAAAAAAAAGATCAACATTTTTTGATTCAAGCTTCTTAAATGTGAATATTTTCTGGTTTCTTTACTCCTCTATGACAGTAAACTGAAATATCTTTAACTTGTGGACAAAACAAGACATTTGAGGACGTCATCTTGGGCTTTGGGAAACACTGATCGACATTTTTCACCATTTTCTGACATTTGATAGACCAATCGATTAATCGAGAAAATCATCGACAGATTAATCCTCTGATACTCCAGAAGTGCTTGCCATCCACTTGCCGAGAAATCTCAAAATGTCAAACGTTTTTGATACCAGATCACAGCATGGCTTTTTCTATGGTGTTCCTCAAGGTCTTGGTGTCTTAATGTGGTATTTTGGAGGGATGATTAATCATTTTTATCAATTCTCAAGTGGTAAAAAATGGTTAAATTTAGCACAAAATCTGTTTAATAAATGGTATCAACCCAAAAATTGCAAAAAAAAATCATATACTTCCATCATAATGTTCTGAGCCCTTGTACACTTTCACTATTTATTTTAATTAATTAATTGATTCATTTATATTTATGATTTATGACTAGAACAACTTGAGCTGCATCTCAAATTAATCTTCAGGTTGCCAGCTTTCAGATGATGTACACCACTTCTATGTGACATATACCGTTGACCTGCTATCTCCCCCTAAAGACCCCCTGTACCCCCCTAAAACAGACAAAAATGTGTCTATTGTGGGTCTCAAAGAGTTAATCAACAATAAAAGTAGTCATTAGTTGCTGCTCTATTACTGCCCCTCTCTTCCTGCTCAGCTAACCTCCATCTCTCTCTCTCTCTCGTCCACATCCCCTTACTCACTCTTTAACACTCTTTCCCCTCTTCTCCTGTTCATTTTTGTATTCATTCATGCCCATTGATATGGATATCTTTCCACTTCCCTCTCTTTGGTGAACAATTTCGAATAAAAAGAGACTGCGTTGACTGAGCTGTTTTATCATGTTCATCGTGCCTCTTTAATGCAATCTTGCTCTTCATCCATGACGCCCAATTTTTATTACTTGCATTCGTTTTTTTTCTCCCTTATTTGGAGCATCCTAGTTGGTCTGATGATGTGCTGACTTCAGATGAACAGTTCTTGGAGTTTTCACTGACCCAGTAAAGTAGCTTTGAAATTTTACCCCCAACCCCCCTTCTCGTTTACTCCATCTTCCTCGCCTCCTAACCTCCTATAATTCTCTCCCACTCCTGATCTAATGCTATTCCACATTCTGTCAGCGTCCCAGTTCCTACATTTGGCACATACTCGCCACCTATTACTCCCCGAGTCTATCTCTCACTTGCACTCACGTACAAAATGCATATGCCTTCGTGAAATAAGCAGTCCCTCAAGCGCAGTGACAGGCACCCACCAAAACAAACCTGCTCATGTCGCCAAACTGTTCGAGTTAACAAATTTTGACACGTAAGTGAACGCAGTCACGCACGAGCGCCCAAAGTCTTAGACACACACACACACACACACACACATGTATGAAACCACTGGCTGTTGGGTATTATTTTGTTTGGGGGGGGGGGGGCACTCCACTGCAGCAGAGGAGTTAATTACCCCATACGATCAATAATTCATTACGCTGTCAGTTTGTGTGTCTTCGTGTCTCCGTATGTGTGCTGGCATGTTTTGAGTGCACGTAAGCATGAAGACCAAACTCTCCCAGTAAGCATTTTCTTTCCCTGGGAACGGCAGATTAAGAGGATTGACTCCGTAATGGATTAACCTCTGGAGTGTGTGTGTCTGTGCGTGCGGATGCGTGCACGCTCCTGCGTGTGTGTGTGTGTGTGTGTGTGAGTGAAGCAGGATCAGAGAGCCCATGTTTGAATTGATTAGCCTAAGAAGCTCCTCTCCTTCCTTTTTAATGACCACATCAGCACTTTTTCACCACGGGGAGGATAAATGTAGAGCTGTCCGTCAAGGAAAATGAGACACCGCCCCTTTAAGAAGGGTTAGCTGTCACTCAAACGTCACTCTTGGGAGCACTCGGCATGGACTAGGGAGACCCTGCTGTGTCAGTGTGTCCAAGATGATAGATGGTGCCTGTGTGCGTGTATTAGTGTGTGTGTGTGTGTGTGCGTGGGTGGAGGGGTGAGCGACCGTCTCTATGCAGTATTTATTTGTCAGCAGGACTTCAGCTTTTAACTGCGGCTTCTCGAGCAAACACCAAAACCAGTGCGTCCGTTATCAGTACAACTAATATTGTTTACGGAGTAAACATATACAGTACGCTAAATGGAAGAAAGATAACAGCGTGACAAGTGAAACAGAAACACGAAATGACCAATTACCCTGTTGGAAGCAACTATTCGCCCCCCCCACCCCCCTCTGTGTCCTTACTCCAACTGAACTCCTCAGGGGTTTATAGCGAGGGTAAGAATGTGTTACACACACGCAGTCATGCATGTATACACAAATGCACATTCGCATATTGTTCAGCCTCAGCAGGGGGTTGACTCATGTCCCCTGCATTAGATCTCGCTAAACAGAGGGCTGACGTTTGACACGGAGCTCACACGCGCTCTGACAACAGGGTACTGTCACACCGCTCACAGGCTTAGGACGCTGACACACGAGCGCGTGTGCGCGCACACACTGTCAGCTATTTTGTGGAGATAAAATGACGTTAGCGACGGGGGCGTGCGGTCGAGTATGTCAGCAGATGTGTGAATAAGAAGAGATAAAGGAAGAGGAGGAGACGGAGATCAGGAGGCAAAGGGTGAACAAAGTGTCAGAAAGAGCTGACTGAGATTTTTAACATGTAAATCCATCTTAAAAATCTCAGTGCGTCCTAGAGCAAACAGAAAAAATGGAGGACCCATAGAGACTAAGTCAGAGCTCCTACCTGTTTGCTGTACTTGTTCCCGGTCTGGCAGCCATACTCTGAGCACTGGTCAGATCCCAGGGACATGGCGTCCGCGTTGCCGCTGCCTCCGCTACTGCTGCTGCTGGAGCCGGCGCTCCCCACACAACCCCCGCTGCCCACAAAGGTGTTGGAGGGAGGCAGGTCCTGGACCGCCTGGTGCTTCTTTCCCTCAGCTGGAGGGGAGTGGGGCTGTAGATTCACCGCGGGGAGAGGTGAGCTGGATTTGTAGTGCCTGGCCAGATCTGGGCTTGACTGGTGCCTCCTGCCGCCGCCCATCCGCGGGCTCCCGGGGTCACCGTCCATAGCGCAGTAGCGGGCTGCCAGGCGCTCGCTGGCGCTGCTCAAATCCTCCTCGTCGTCGTCATTGGCGTGGCGGCGCAGCCCGTTGACCGTGACAATACCGCTGTAGAGGGATCTGTCAGCCTTCCCTCCTCCCGCAGCCACGCCGCCGCCGCTTCCGTTGCGTTTGTCCCGTCGAGGTTTGCGTCCGCGGTCCGATCCCCTGCTGCGGCCCGCCTGCGGTTGAGCCCCCGGAGGACTGAAGAAGTCCTCCTCTGGCTCCTTCTTGCCGGCCTCGTAGCCATTCTTGCCCTGAGCGCCGCACTGCCGAGCCGTGACCACAAGCAGGATGACCAGGATGACCGCTGCGGCCCCCGCCAGGACGCCGATAGCTACACTGAGGCGCTGTTTCCCTAATGCACGATCGCTGTCTGGGTCCCCCGCAATGTCCAGCGACAGTGGCGCCATCAGACTGCGGGCCACCTGGGGTGAGAGGAAGAGAGGAGAGGAGCGAGACAGAGAGGAGAGGCAGAGTAAAGGAGGAAAAAGCAACAAGAAGAGACAAACCGTAAATGAGAAGAAGAGCGACTGTAAAAGATGACACAGTGGGTGTGAGCCACAGAGAAACATCAAACAGCATCTTCCACTTAATTAAACTCATCACCGTGTTTTAGTGGGGGAGCTTCTCTATTATTCCCAGACACATAGAATGTCACTAAATATATAATTGCTCTTGCTTCCCAGTTGCAGCATTTTAAGTTGCGCCTGTAATTCTCCACTTGTGATCTCACATCATCTGCACTGGTGCAGGAAATGCCTGGGATTATGCAGTTTAAAGCTGATTAAAAGAATAAAAGGAAACTTCGGGGTCAGGGCCATTTAGAAGAGGAGAAGTAGAAGAAACAGATAAATGTGCAAATAAAGGCAGCAGACATGCTATGACTGTATCCCCCAGAACACCAACACTTCTACTGTCTCATCAACGAACAATGTCCCTATTGTAAACGATAGCGTAGGCGTGGATTTGTTAAGGATTTGCAATCACAATTTTTTCACTGAGAATTGGATGGATAGACAGATAGAAGGCTACTGTAAATATGTGTCCTCCATGGAGTCATTTTTAGAGCTATTTTCCTTCTATCTCTTAGGGTCTTAGGGTTGTTGTTCGGTTAAGAATAATAGTTTTATTTAATGCGAGGCAAATCCGCAATAGTCCATTTTGATCAATTTACATTACACTTATTTTGTATTTGAGATAGAGGAGACAAATAGCAGTGATCTTCCATTATTGACACATATACATGGCTGAGTGCGCGCACGCACACACACACACACACACACACACACACACACACACACACGCTCTGAGATTGTACACTAATAAAAGGGTCATTACAAGAAAGTGGGTTATGCTGAAGCACAAACACAGCCATTACTGGTTATGGAGCCTTGCCCTACAGGAGACAACGAGGCTGTGGAGTTCTGGTCTGCAGAGCCCTGCTGGTAATATGGGGCAGGGTCATGAATCTGAATATATCTAATCAATACATAGCAGCTATGTTGAGAGAATCGTTATGCAGAGACCAGACATACACACACACACACACACACGCACACACACACACTGCATGCACCTACGCAAGCCCACACAGTGTGTTTGTAAGCTGTCCGTTAGCGAGACAACTCATTCTGCAGCCCTGACACCTCGTCTCGGAGCTCATACGACAATTCCTTTGGCCTGTCAAGGCTGGAAATTATATACTCGTGTAATCCCTGGTGCCTCAAGAACGGTGGGTAATAAAGCTTGCAGGAATGAACGGGAGAGGGACAGAAAGTGAAGGTGAGAGTTATATTCGAGCCCCTATGGTTTGCAATAACCAAATAAAATAACTACAGTATGACCTGGAGTATTACTCCAGAGAGTGCTGCTCACACAACTGCACTGTGCAACTTGATTATTACATTATCCAAGGCACATTATTAGGCTTACTCATAGAGAGCCACATTATTCACTCTCGCTTCTCGTTACCCCCAAGCTACGAATGGGGCTGTGTTATATTTCATTGTTTCATCACCATCTATCTCTGGGTTAAGTTTCATTGTCTTTGAGCGAGTTGTGTTGGTTCCTTTCCATTATTCCGCTTCCACTGCAGAGGGCCTCTCTCCGCCAGGCTCCGCTCTCCCCTCAGCCCCATTGTTCTTCTTTTTGCCTGCAGTATTCCTCTCCATTCTCATTCTGCTGGGCATCTCTCTGGCTTAGCGCATCCCTGCACTGTCTGCCGTATTGTGTGTGCAAAACAACAGAGGGGAAAATAGCGATGCAGTGCCATATACTATGTGACAGAACAGCCAAGTTTGTGTTGGGAGTGTACATGCAGGCATAATGTGACAGAGAGATGCATTAGAAAGTGCAACGTGTACTGTATAGTCGTGAGTCAAGTCACATGCTGAGTGCAAGCTATGTATAGCCGTCCAAGTGCAGGTGTGTATGCTGTGTGTATGCGTGTGTGTGTGTATAGGCACACACAAGGCAGTTAAGTGTTGAGCGGGATAAGCGCAGCAGCCACCTCTACCGCCGTGTTTCGAGTGCATCCCTCTGACGCATCCCCAAACTCCCAGTGGAATCTGCCATTCTGCTGCATGAGCTTTGTTCCGGCCGGGCTTTAACACCACCATCTATCTGCTCCACTCTCCGAGGATACCGTTATCTGCATGTCACTGCAGATGCCGATGCTGCGACCAAGACGAGGAGTTCTCCGCTGACCACACTATTGACCCAAAGGGCCTGATCTTAGTCAATGAATTCACAGCCAGAACAGAGAGCTGCAGTTTGGTAATCCTTAGCTATTATTCATATTCATAGAAAGCTGACTGCACATATTTAAAAACATGGAGAAAACCCCCATTTCAAGATAAAAAAAAAAAGATCGGAGATGAAACACAAATTGTAAGAATGTGAAAATATCATCACCAAGAGCCTTAATCAGATTCACAATACGGCGTACTTCCGATGTACAAAGCACCTTAAAGTTTCCCAAATGACAACCATGTCTGAAATATCACAGCCAGCTCTAATTCCTTCTTCGTCTAGCTCAAACTCTGCAGTATCATATTGTAGCTAATTACCCAACATGTGGTTCACCCAGTACTGTTGGACAGAAAAGACTGGAGTCATTTTCTGCCGCGGTGCTGCAGCAGTAGCAGACGTTTTCCTTCCCTAATTACATCTGGCATCCGTCCACCACTCAGTTTGACTTCATTATGAGATGGAGGTATTCTCTCTTCAATGACTTCAACTCAATTACTCTCGCCAAGTTCCTCCATACAATCAAACTAAACTATGCATATTGTAATCAAAGACGGCTTTTATACCGGCTTGGACATATTACACCCTATTGTTCGATTCAATAGCCTCTGTCATTTAGGCACATTACGGTTAATTCCACCTGTCAACACCATTGTTCCGCCGCTTACCAAGTGTTCTGTACTAATCCTCAACCCCCTGGATTGTTCAATTTGTACTTTTCATTCTACTCTTAAGCGACAGCGTTACATTTACGAGGTGTTCTACATAGTGGCTGGTGCTCAAATACTATACCTTCTATCTGTGCACGGTTGTTCGTCTTTGTTAGAAAAAAACAAAACAGTGCAATGAAACCCAACAGTTTTTTTGGACGCAAAGTTGTCTCCATATGAGGTGAGTCAAAACTCTCAGGCTGTGATTATACAGGATGTGTTTTTCTCCTGCCAAAACACAAGATTTAGCTTTAAGTGTCCAAGATACCGAGAACTCAAGGGGCACACGGAGCACAGTGTTGTTGTAGTTGCTACGCTACTGTCTAGAATAGCTATACGGTAACATCATTGAAATTGAGAAATTAAGCTAAAGTTAACGCTATGAAATCATATCCCATCCCCAGCGGCTTGTTTTTTTTTTGACACAAGTTGAAACACCCAGTGAGGGAAAAACGAAAATCATAACAGGCACAGTATGCAGTAGAGAAACATCTGCACTGTAAGGTGTGTCCTCGGAGATCACAATCTGTGGTTGATTTGTTCATACAGGTTAGTTAAACATTGTGAAATGAAACACTTTTTTGTGTGTTTTGATACAGAAGGGGCCTAGCAATTAAGGATGGTATTTCTGATTTCTGCCTCTTACTTCTTTTCCTCTCAAATGTCTCAGAGCTAACTTTGGCTCACACCGTTTAAGTCATGTTGCATGCACAGACCTGACAGTTGAACGCCTTTTCCTCAGAGAAAATGCGAGAATGTGCTCGAAACCAAGTTTCAGCTTGGGGGTTGAAACCACAGGCTGTTAGTCTCAGAACAAACACTGTAACCACAAGGCCACTGAGGCGATTTAATTATTCGTCAATACAAATGACTTTGCCCACACCAGCGACCAAGTTTTAGTAATTATCACCTGCCAGCATTTGTAGCTTAGTTGAACATTTTTTAAAGCATAATGGGAAGTTCATTTGATTAATATTTGAGGGCAGACAAGAGAGAAAAACTTCCGCCAGCGTAACGTACGCTGAATTTGAACTGAATGTTATTTCTGATATCTGCAGTAATGTCTCTGAGTCAACTGCCTCTTCACCTCAGTGTGGATCTCTCAAGCCAACCCTAATCTAAACTACAAAGGTGTGCTAGTACACACATATTTCACATTCCCTCTATTCCCCCTGTAAACATTATTCATTTAAAGTTTATAGTGCTTTTCAGTTACTTTCCTCTAAGTTTGACCACTTCTGTTCTGCTCAGAATGGGCTGCATAACACAATGAAAACTCATCAATATTCAGGCCTATAGTGAAGAGACACTGGTAAAGTACAACTTCTATTCAAATGAACATACTTCAACCTATTCTGGATTACAAGGCCAAAACTGGGACAGGGCCATCTTTCTCTCCCTACCTCTCTAACACACTCACCCCTAATGCTCTCGCTCTCTCTCTCGCTCTCTCTCTCTCTCAAACACACACACACACATACACACACACCTAATACTCTCAGCTCTGAGTTCAATGTACCATAAAAAAGGAGCACTTCGGTAATAACAGTTATTTTAACCACATAGTCATTATAAGAATGCATTCTGGACAGAGAACACTCAAACTACAAAGAAGCAGGCATTGCCAATAGCCTTCAAAAGAGAAACAGGCTTCTTTATCTGGGACAAATATAGACACAATTATTTCCTCAAAAAAGGGCAGAAAATTGCAACACCATGCAGACTGTAGAAATTGTGCATTTATCTCATTCTATCAAGAAAATAATCTTCTTGACAGTTTAAACAGCCACAATCAGTTGTCATTACCACCCTCCTCCATTGTAATCTGTTATCAGAGTGGCGGTTATTTGAATGGATCAAAGGACAATATCATCACCGTGGTCGTTACGGGTTATCATTACCAACTCTGTGGAACAATGGAGGTCTGCACCCACCAGCGTAGTGCTTTGGCATTCATTACCTCTTCTACTCTTTCGTTCAAGTTACATGTATTTTGATTTGCTGTTGCTGAAATCAGTTTGAAAAATATATATAAAGATTACCTGTGCATCCACTAGGGTGGCGTTGGCCAAGCTCTCGTTGATGAAGACGTGGACCAGAGTGGTGGCACAGAGAGAAGGGGCCCCACTGTCATTAACCCGGATGACCAGGCGATGCAGACCTCGGTGGCGGCGCTCCAGAGGTTCTGCCAGGGTGATCACTCCATTGGTGTGGCCAATCTCAAACAGTCTGAAGGGATTCCCCCCCACTAGAGCGTAGTGAAGGTCTGCATTTGGGCCAGTGTCTGAGTCTATGGCTGTTACAGTCCTGACGATGGTGCGGGCACTGCTGGCGGGTGGAAGGAGGGTGTAGGACTCGTTGGATGGAGAGGTGATCGAGGGGGCGTTGTCATTTTCATCCGTCACAAAGAGCGAGACGGTGGCGGTGGCAGTTTTGCGGGGCTCCCCTCCATCCACGGCCCGGACACGGAAGGTGTAGGTGGATAGCTTTTCACGGTCAAATGACGCAGCAGAGAAGATAGTTCCCGTGTTGTTCTCGATGGAAAACATCTCTTCTCGCTCTTTCTCGCCATCTTCTCCTTCCGTCTTCTTCTCGTCGACTCCATCCATCTCTACAAACAGACTAAGCTCTGCGTTCTCGCCTTCGTCGGCATCGGTCACAGTGACCATGCCAACTGGGCTGTTGGCGAGCAGGTTCTCTTTCACGTAGAATGTAAAGATTTCCTGGACAAACTTTGGCGCGTTGTCATTGCGGTCGGTCACCTGAACGACAACAGTGGCAGAGCCTTGCAGAGAAGGTGTACCCTTGTCCTTGGCAATGACCCGGAGTTCATACCTCTCTCGCTGCTCGCGGTCCAGAACCCCTGTGGCACGGATATCTCCATTATCTGCATCTATGTAAAATGGCCCGTTACCAGCAGGGTCCAGGGCGTACGCAATCTCCGCATTCTTGCCGCTGTCTGCGTCTGTGGCTACCACCGTGACGACACGTTCACCGGGCGAGTTGTTCTCAGCAAAGTGGACCTCCACAACGCTCTGGGCAAAGGTCGGGGCATGGTCATTGATGTCTACCACTCGCACCATCAGTGAGCTGTTGCTGGACAGACTGGGGCTGCCAGAATCTACTGCCACGATGGTAACACTGTACTCTTTGGTGGCCTCGTAGTCCAGCAAGGCAGAAGTATGTAAGAAGTATTTTTTCTTATTCCTGTGAAAATAATTAGAAAACATATTTCATGAATGTGGTTGCTACCCTCGATGAAAATAATACACATCTTGTCGGCAAAGTAGTCAAACAAAGTACCGGTGCTGCTCCCTTTTACTCAATTAGCTGACTTATCAGTCACCAGGGTGTTGGTAGACTAAAAACCATTTCACCAGTTGTCATTGTGTTGGTCTTTTTATGCGGAATGTTCTATTATATGCCAACAAAATGTCTGAAAAAGGTGAAATTTTCATTTTCTAAAGGCCAGGGTGACATCCTAAAGTGTTTTGTGGTGTTGTCGACCAACTGTCCAAAGCCCAAATACTATGTATCAGTCCGTTCTCATTGCGATGGCGACAAATGCCGACGCTTTGTCACGCCCCTTGGCATGTGATACCGATGCACAAGGCACCCTTTAGCATCTGTATGAGACGCACATGACTTTCAAGTAACTACAATGTAAACCCATCCGCGCCATATGAAACACTCAGAGAAAGTGGTCGGGGGAGTGTGGTGATGTAGTTTAAAGAGCGAAAAAACGGTGGTGGATGGGTCCAACAAACACAGGGCTTTTATCCAGGAGACCACTGTCGGTGACCCGTGTTTACAACGTTAAGTTTCACTTTACAAACATAGTAATTTTAAGCCAAACCATGATGTTTTTTTACTAAACCTAACTAAAGTGGTTTTGTTACTTAATCCTAAGCAAGTGGTTTTGTTTGAATTCACGTTAACCGCGTGTTTACAGCGACCGTAGTGGAGCGTCATAGTTTGACGTACTGGGCTACCCAGTGCAGTTAGAAAGTGACGCCAAGGGGTCCTGACAAAGCGTCCTTATGTGACAAGTTGGGATGAGAACGCGTTGGTAGAGTACAGTGATCTGAAAAAAGCAAAGCCACAAAACCTCACATTTGACCAGAGAATTACTGGAATATTTACTTGAAAAAATTGCTGAAACGCTTAATTGATGTAAAAATAGTCATTTTCTGTGAATTGACTAATCGATTAACCGACTAATCATTTTAGCTCTAATATGCTTTGGTCTTTAATAAACACTTGATTGTATGAGATCTTCCTCCATCTCTGCAGTCATGACTGATTTTTTTTATTAAATCTACTAATCAATCTGCTGAAGACCTCTCATTATTATTGCTTTGACTCAGAATTTCTTTAGGACAGCCCTACAGCCAAAACAACAACCAGCCTTATTGCTCAGGTGTCATAAGCTGTAGCAGTGATATCCCAAAATGGCCTTCTCTATTACTCTCACTCCCTCCATTCAATAGCTTTAGGAAATATCTTTACAATTGACAGAAGAGTATTGACATTTACAGCCTCTACTGGAGTAATTATATTACTAAAAGTCTAAAACCCTTGACTTTATAGAACATTTATGCTCAAAGTTTACAGATAGTATGACATTCAAACCACTCCTTACTGAATGAATGAGTGGCACCACTTGAACCAAGCTTAAATGAAATCTCCATGCAACAACACTTCACTCTTCTCTCAATTCTCAGTGGAAAATAGAAAAATGTAGTAATTCCTCCTGAAGCAGTGGTGTGGGTGAGACTTATAGCAACTGCATGCTGAACATGTAGCTGTCAAGGTCAGGAAACATATGGGATAAAAACAGCACCAGCCTCTGGTAAAACAGACATACATACTGTTTGTCTATGATGTTAAGTTTTACATTTGGTAACACTTTACAAAAATGTATATGAGAAGTGGAATGAGTCAGGATCTATCTTCAAATCAATGTACAGTTCCTGAATAACTCTGAATCAAGGACTGTAATGTAGATAACTTAACAACAGATTGCTAAATGGCATGTTAATGAACCAGTGTCTCATCATTATGGCCATTTTCTTAATGAATAATAACCCGTTTTAAATGAATTGTTCCTGGTATATGTGAATCAGGTGCTTAATGGCACATATCCAAATATTATTAGCTTATTATGTACATAGTTGTTTTAGTCCCCCCTCAGGTAACGTAGTGCATTATACCAAGCTATTATTTAAAATGCATCATTACTTCGTGATTACCTCATCATTACTTACCATTTTTGTGCCCCCTCAAGAAAAGTAGTGCATCATCCTACCCACATGACAGGGACTGATTATTAGATAGTGGTTCATTACTACAGTAACTATTAGTATCTCTCATATACTCCTTTATTCACAGTAATTCAGGAACTACTTTACAATAATCAGTTTCCTTTGTAATGGATTTCTTGCTGTGACTGGTTACCTTTGGTTTGGCTTACCTGTCAAAGGCTTCATCTGCAGGTAGGGGTGGAAGAGCCGTTTCACCAGCTGGCTTCAATGTGAATGGGACGTCTCCTACAACTGTGCACGTCACAGCCCCGTTCTCTCCCTGGTCTCTGTCCGACACCTGCACCAGAGCTACCGGCGTGTCCACCAGAACGTTCTCTGGCACCAACGCCGCTCCATCTCGAACGGGGATCCGTCCGATCTTCCGGATCTCTACGACTGGGACATTGTCGTTTTCATCCCGGACAGCCAAAATCACAGTGGTGCGGTCAGTGCGGGGCGGCTGACCCCGGTCTCTGGCCGTTACTGTGAACCTCAGCTGCGCCACATCTTCCCTGTCGATCCTGTGGAGGACGCTCAGCCACCCGGTCGCCTCGTCCAGCCGCAGGAGTCGCCTGACGGATTCGGTGGCCGCTCCGAAGACGTACTCCACCTGCCCGTTGACCCCGATGTCGCGGTCTGAAGCTCTGACCTGGAGGACAGGTGTGCCCGGAGGAGCGTTTTCTGCCATTTCTGCCTCATATGTGGACCTCTCAAACTGTGGGCTGTTGTCATTGACGTCAGTGATGGAAACACGGAGCAGGGCTTGGGAGGAGCGCGCCGGGTTCCCTCCGTCTCGAACCCTCAGGACGAGCTCATACGAGTCTTTTAGCTCACGATCCAATGTGCCTTTCACAATGAGCTGTGGTTGTTTTTCACCATCTGGTATATCTGCAACTTGCAGTTCAAACACAGTGCTCCTGGGTCCTCCACCGTTATCTCCGCTTCGACCCCTCCGGTCCCCAAGTCCATCCACTCTAGCCACGGGGTTTCCTCCCGCCGTGCGTCTGGTCGAACTCGACCCAGCCCCGCCGTCCTGGATCAGCTCGTAGCGGTCGATGCCATTTCGCCCAAAATCCCTATCTGTTGCCGTAGGCAGCAGGTAAAGGGTTCCTATTGGGCGATTCTCCTCGACAGAGAGCTGGAGCACAGGTGAGGGGAAGGAAGGTGTGTTGTCGTTGATGTCCGTTATGACAACGCGGCCTTCGAACAGGTCCACCCAGCTCTGCAGGGGTCCAATCACTGACACCTCAAAGTCCAAGAAACACTCGTTCTCATCAAATATCATCTGGCACTGTGGGAGCTTCTCCCTGTCGATGCGCCGCGGGCCCGTCGTCAGCTCACCTGTCACGTTGTCAATCTTGAAGAACTCTGATCCGCTCTCCAGGGCGAAGGTGACGTCCCCGCTGCCGGTTCCCGCGGTGAGGCCCAGGTCGACGGCCACGTTGCCAATCTTGACGTCAGGCGGACCCTCCTCCGCCACCCGGTACCGGAGAGCTGAGTCTGCACCCGGCAGCTGAGTCAGCAGCTGCAGCAGCAGCACTAAGACCACGAGGCTGAGAGCCTTTGCCGCGGAGGAGTGCACTGCACCAAGCCTCTGCATGGCTCCTTTCCTTCCTCTCGCCTCTCTCCTTCCCGCTGTCTTGCCTCTGAGCTGCGGCTCGTCTCTTCTTTATTGGTGTTTTGTGGTCTGCTGTAGCTCACAGCGTGGGTGTTTGATTTATCCTTTCTAACAGTCTCCCTATCGCTCTCTGCGGACTGCCGCCTGAGGTCCGGGGAAAAGCTTCCGCACTCTCACCGTAGTTCACTTCAGCTGTGCAGGCTCCTTTTCCTTTTATCCTCCTCCTGTATACTCAGCGGTGCTTTTTTTTTTTCCAACTTCTATTATAATAATTTCTTGCTGGGCTGTTCGCGCCACAAACATATCAAAAAATCCATCCCGCTGCGTAAAAAAGCAACTAATTGATCCGCCTTTGATTAATCCACTTCACTCTTTCTCCCCCTTGAACCGGAGATCTGTCCCGCTGTCACACCGGGACGCTTATCACTTCATAATGTTAACTTCTTTTTTTTTATTCCAGTCACATTTGGGACAGCGGCTTTTTTCACAGTTAGAAACTGCAATGCAGCACCACACAAAAGGGAAGAAAAAAAACACACTGCTCAGCTCTCCGGACGCCGAGGAATAATGAACTCACATCCCATCAACAAGAGGAATGAAAATCAGTTTGATAAAAAGTCTTTGGGGGATGATGCTGCTACTGGATCTCTTCTTACCTTCAGCTGCGTTTTCCTCTCTTTTTTTTTTCCCCGCAGTGGAGCAACGTGCCAAGCCGTCGGATTCCTTCACGCAAGTTGTGAGGACACAAGAGTGCTTCTCAGAGCGACTTTCTCCTCATATTTCTTCTCTCATAAAATTAGATTGATGAGCTAAAATGGAGATTCCAACATCATCACCAAAAATTAGCGTAATCCTGCGCAGCCTGGGCTCGGGATGGATGTCTCGGTGATGGACCGAGTGTAGATGCGTCTTTTTCCAAGAGTCCCGCATTCTCTCTCTCCTCCACATGCGCCTCCTCCTCCTCTGGCTTTTTTTTCCCTCTCACCTGCACTGCTTGGGACTGCTGCTGCTGCCGATCTCAAGCGATGCTGCAGTCTCTCTCTCTCTCTCTCCTCTCTCTCTCCCCCCTCTCTCTCTCTCTCTCTCTCTCTCTCCTCACTACTGCAACATTTTCCCCGGCCGCGTAACTCGATCGCTGAGCTGTAACGGGAGAGGCAGCAGAGGCGGTGTTGGGTCGCCGTGTGTGTGTATGTCGGTTACCGGGGACAGACCTAACCTCCCCCTGTCATATAGGAAGATTAAATGGCCCGGTGTCCCGGCCGCTGACAGCTCCTGCTGGGGAAATATCTTTATTCACACATTCACACAAAGGACAAAGAGAGAGTGGAAGAAAAGAGAGTGATCTGGCTTTAATACAAGTCAGCTCAGTGCTCAGTCATATTTCTGCTGGTGCAGCTATTTTGCCGGGGCATGAGTAAAAGGCTTCATTCATTCTTTTCTGAAGGAGACAGGAATGGTCACATATAGCAGATGTAATGGGAAATTGCTATGATGTTCAAGGCCTACAGTAATTTATACTGTAGGCTAGTGGTAGTACACTGTCTAATGGTCTATAGCCTAAAACTCCATTTACTGCAACCAATATTGTAATGGGCAAATAAATAAATAAATAAATAAAACATAAAAAAAACAAAATGAAAAACATAAAAATAAATAAATAAAACATAAAAAAACAACATATATATATGTATATATATATATGTGTATATATACGTGTGTATATATACGTATATATACACACGTATATATACACATATACATATATGTATATATACATATATTAATATACACACACATATATACATATACATACATATACTGTATATATACATACATACATATATATACACATATATACGTACATGTATGTATATATATATATATATATATATATATATATACAGTACAGTACAGTACACATATACATGATCTATGTAGTGTTCTGCTTTCTTTTTTTATAATACTAAGACATGCTTTCTGTTTCTTTGTTGGCAGTATCCTCCACCTCATACATACACACAGACATGCACACACAGTGCTGTGAGGATGTTGTCTCTCGGTGGACCGACCTGCTCGGTGAGGAGCGCATTGCAGCATCGGTCTGCTGCTGCTATTGAACACTACCGGGGCTTCCTCGCTGCCGCTCTGTTAAACCCCCTCTGCATTTCTAATTTCCAACACCAGTCAGACTCAGCACCAAACTGAGCCGCGCGGCCTGGTAAGAAAGAAGGGAGTTCCCCCAACATAATGTTATTGACCGAGAGAGAGGTCTGTGTACCAGCTATTAGTGAGCAGTTTATGGCTGGCAGAGAGTAAACAAAGACTGGCAAACTGCAGAGAGAGGCCTCTCTCTCTCTCTCTCTCTCTCTCTCTCCACATGACTCTCTGCTCTCTCTCTCTATCTTTCTCTCGCTGACTTTTCCTCTCTGTTTCTCTCTCATTTTTTTTCCATCTCTACTCTCTCAGCTGCACCAGGAGGAACTTGAGTGTGTGTGTGTGTGTGTGTGTGTGTGTGTGTGTGTGTGTGTGTTTATGGGTCGATATGCTTAGCATTCCAGAGGCATCGGCACGCGTCCGCTCCAAGCGCACCCACGCCCTCTGTCGTCCCGACCTATACGCGCCTTTATTTCCCTCGAAATCAATCGCGGGATTTGCCCTGTGGTGTGTGAGCGTGCATTAGCATGCATGTGGATTTGGAGTCGAGGGAGGGGGAGAGAAAGTTTTAGATACAAAATGTTTTATGTGTGTAGCTTTGGCCTGGGTCAGGTCAGTTCACTTTTACTTCAGTTGATTTCAGAAAATTGAAGTCAGATTCGACCTAATGGAAAAAAATCATCTAAAATAAATCTGTTGGCCTGAGCATGCTGTAACATCCAACCCATTAAGATATAATTGAGCATGAATCCTCTTTCATCAGCAAATGAACTGCAGTTTCAATTTGCATATTGAATGAAAAGTGAACTGCTGTGTGTGTGTTTTGTGTGCGTCTGTGCACGCGCAGTTGTGTGTGTGTTCTGAGGCAGGATTTTGTTCTTTGGAGAAACATAACCTGGGTTGACATCCGTTGTAGCCTAAAGGCCTAATCTTCTGTTTGTGCCATCACAAAAGAGGATCACAGCTTCACCACATGGTCTACAAGGATAACTGTGGAGAAGAAGACAAGCTTGACATACATATTTGATAGCATTTGGCAACGGCACCTGTTATTCAAACCTGAAGACATTTTGTGTGCATTCTGCAGGCTCTTTAAAGGCATACAGAAGGCTATGCACTTGTGGATATGTAACTGTTCATCCATCCATCCATTCTTTTGTTGGGTTATGGTAGCAAGAACACGAGTCAGAGCAGCTCAGACAAGCCCTTTTCTGTAGCAACTTACACCTGGTAGTTTTAAGCATGTCTGATTTCAAATTGCTGATAAAAAGAAAAAAACTTTCACATTTGAATTTTCAATAAACAACAGCACCAGTCGTTTCAACGTATCCTCATAGAACGGTTCATAAGATTTTTTACGAAAAGTTATTCCTCATTTTTCGTGCGTTTTCCTACGAATGTCCAGCAACATGTGACGCACGTGTCAATTTCTGCTCCAGTCTTTTCAAAATAAAAGTTAGGTTTAGGAAAAGATCAACTTGGTTAGGTTTAGGAAAAGATCGTGGTTTGGGTTAAAATAACACCAGAAGTGGTGTAACTTAAGTACGGAAGTTGCGTGACAAATAAATCAATGTTGACCTCTGGTTTCACACGGGGTATGAACAGCGGTCTCCTGGGTGAAAGTCTGATGTTTTTAGACCCACCCATCCACACCAACCTCCTCCGTACGCGGCGTTTGTCGCTCTTTATACTTCCTGGTTTACAATTACATAGATTACATATGAATTGATATCGTGGGATATATACGAATAACAGAGCATTGTTTCTTTGTAGTTATAGCTACCAACGGAGTATGAGAACAGCCTGGTCATTTAGCAATCAGACATTATATTTTGCCATCAGTTTCCAGTTCTTGGGTCGAATCCCAACAGTTATGCCAACCCGATCTCACGAGAAGGTGTATAAATAGCACAACATTACAAGTGTCATGAGAACGCATTTTTGCCTTTTCGTGTGTCATTTTTACGCCACGCAACAAAACTCCGGTAATGGCTGCGATTAGGTTTAAGCAACAAAACCACTTTGTTAGGTTTAGGAAAAACATCATGGTTGGGCTTAAAATAAGTACGTAAACTAAGTAAAATACGTACAGAAACAACGAAACAGAAGTACGAAAATCACGTCACAAACGTCACTAAAAAACACGTGACAAACGCCACTTAAAAATAACTCAACAACATTTTGGGACACAAACATCGTTCTCGAACACCTGCCTCCTGGTTGAAAGTCCTGTGTTTGTTGGACCCATCCACCACCCCTCCCGCCCATCATAAGCAGTCTTTGCTCTAGTTCTGAGCATAGTACATTTACGCTGATGCGTTTATATTGAAGTCAAGAGACTACATGGCGTACAAATGACACGCCAAGAGCAAGAGCGGCATTCTTATTGCATGCAAAATGACTTGCGATTACCGTGTCATTCATACGCCTTTTAGTGCGACCGGGCTGGTTATACAATTACAGTTACGTTTTTAATTAAAAGGATAAGGTTGGTAGTATTCTATATTTATCTTATTGTCACTGAATCCTATAACCAACCGGGTTGGCTCTTTATACTTTCTGACTTCTTATGTCTGTGGCACTCAATTCAATTCAATTTATTTTTATATAGCCTCGAATCATAACAGAAGTTATCTCAGGACGCTTTTCATATAGAGCAGGTCAAGACCATACTCTATAATTTCAAGACTCAACAAGCGGTCCCCCCCATGAGCATGCACTAGGTGCAACAGTGGCAAGAAAAAACTCCCCTCAGCCACAAGCCCATTAGTTTCTACAGAAAGTTTAAGTCCTTGAAACAGGTCACAAATATACTGTATAGTACTTATAAAAAAAGGCTGAGTCATTTCCTAAAACAGCTGGGCACTTAGCAAACATTACTTAAACATAACTTAATTGTGCATTTGTTGGGAGTGATTTTCAGCTGCAGATTAACACACATATGGTGTTCTAGTGAGTATTTACATCAGCAGGACGGTGTATATGAGGGATTGACTCAAAATAAATGACTGTGTCCATATTCATCATAATAAAGGAACAGGTTACCCAGTGCAACAGTGTGGCTCATTGATGTGTTTTTAATAGTTTTTGGACAACAAAGGAGGTCCATGGCACAGAGGCCTAAAATATAGCAGGCTTGTTTGTAGGATGAATTCATAGTTGGCTTTGGTCTTTCATTGGAATTTGGTACAAAAATAAAAATGTAGAATGTCTTATCCTTCAATTATAAACAGCCATATGCTTTATGTGATTTCAAGTAGGGCTGTCAAAGTTAATGCAATAATAACAAGAAGCACAAATTTGCTTTAACGCCACTAATTTCTTTGATGCATCAACGCAGGTCTGCATCAAATAATGCGGATCACATCCAACGACTGCACTTGTGAATTGCCTTCGAGAGCCACCACCGTATCGAAGATACACAACTTGTATGAAGACCACAAAGCAACAGCAGCGGGGGAGTTGGGACAGACCACGACGGTTGCACTCACCGGAGACTACTGGACTTCACTCAGCCATCACAGTTACCTCGGGGTGACAGCTCATTATTTTGACCAGCAGTGGGGACTTCGGTCGCATGCATTGACTGTTATGAAGACAGAGGAGAGGCGTTTTGCTGAAGCGTGCGCCGAGCACTTTATGCAAGTAGCAAAACAGTGGAACATTAAACATAAAGTCAGCACACTCAGCACCGAGGTTAGACGCAATTACATCGTGTGATTTGCTTTCGAAGTGCGAGGGAGGGATCTTTGTTAAGTAATGGAAAATTTAGCGAGTCAATGTGTTCAGCTGTGGTTGCCTGTTGGGCTTGAGTTTGCCATGTTATGATTTGAGCATATTTCTTATGCTAAATGCAGTAGGACTTGTGAGGGTTTCTGGATAATATTTGTCATTGTTTTGTGTTAATTGATTTCCAATAATAAATAGATACATACATTTGCATAAAGCAAGCATATTTGCCCACTCCCATGTTGATAAGAGACTAAAAACATGACAAATCTCCCTTTAAGGTACATCTTGAACAGATAAAAAATGTGATTCATTTGCGATTAACTATGGACAATCATGCGGTTAATCGCGATTAAGTATTTAAATCGATTGACAGCCCTACTTTCAAGCAAACTTAAATGGATTGTCGTCTTGATTGTGTCACTGAGTGCGTTGCTGTTGCATGTCAGGAAATCAACTCTAGAGAGTGTGTGATCTTAGAGAATTGTTAAGTATTTGCCTCCCAATCCATTCGCTGCAAGTTTCCGTTCCCATTAAGAATATCTTTTAAATGTTAGAGTTTTCAACTGATTTCAGGGCTGTCAAAGTCAGAGGTGTGGGCAGGAGAACAGTAGGTCACAGTGGGAAATAGTGTGGTGTGTCACGAGTGAAAGGCTACTATTTTATGATCCATCTAATTTAGATTTCAGTGAGTGTTATTTTATAATTGACTCCAGCTCAGCTGAAACTCAACCAGCTCTTAGAAAGTTCACTCACCTACAGTTTTAACAATCTATGCTGCAATGCCTCCTTATTTACCATTTCCTTGAAAATTCTTCGGTTTCCTCACATTTTCCACACAAACGGCAGCATAAATGAGCACTGGTAATTGTTTATTGATTTCTGTTTTGGTGCAGGCACACTCATGTAATTCTGCTCTTAGATTTGAGGGGCTGTCTAGTGACACAACACTAATTGTAGTGTACTTGTGGCACATTTGGTTGTTAGAGCACTAACACTAATGATGGAACCTCTAATTAGTTGCTCTCAACCGTAGTAGTCCGATCAACAGAAGACTCTGCATCAAAGGTTTAACTACAAGCCTGTCGCTGTGACCTCAGTGGTCAAAAAGCCCTTTGACACTCTTGTGTGACTCACCTTTTTACATCACAAACCACCTACTGGATCCTCTGCAATTTACCTCCTATGCACACTAGATTTATATGGAAGGATCCTGCCTGGTGGTGGACTTTATAGCTCAGCGTTCACCGCTTTGATCCGTGGACTGCTTCACACTAAGCTCTCCCAACTCACCATGCCTGCCTCCACCTGTCATGGGATCAGCAGCTCTCTGATAGGGAGGAGAGAGAAAATGAGGCTGGGAAAAGCCAAATCCAATACCCTGACAATCACCACAGGTGAACTCCAGGGATGTGCTCTCTTTCAGCTCTGGCAACCCCAACAACCATGAGCAAAATGGGCTCCAAACAGTGGAAACGAGGGTTAACTTAAAAAGGAGCTCCCCATCTCTGCATGCCTTTACCTTACTTTGAACAATCATGACTGTGGGGACCTTTGAATTCCTGTCAGCCACGGTCTAAGCTAAAGCCTGAATACTCTATTGTACAAAATGATAGGTGGAAACAACACAGGGCTTTCATCTGGGAGACCGCTGTTCGTGTCCAGCGCGTTCACTTTCAGGTAACAATCAGCTGTTTGTTCGTGTCCCGTGTTCACAACGTTAAGTCTCATTTTCACTTTACAAATATATTAATTTTAAGCCCAACCATGTTGTTTTTTCCTAAACCTTACTAAGTGATTCTGTTGCCTAAACCTAAGCAAGTATTTTTGTTTAATTCACAACGTTAAGCATGTGTTTACTGCAACTGAAAAGTGACGCCAAGGGGTCTGACAACGTGTCCGTATGTGATGAGTTGGGATGAGAATGTGTTGGTTTGTTATAAATGCTGTCAATTTATGAATGGTTAGTCAGAAGTGTTGGTAAAGTTAAAGGCGCTATTGATAACATTCAGCTACTAGATGTCGCATTCTCCCTCCCCTTTCCATTGCATTTACTTCACAACAAGTCGTTGCCTGGCACTTACCATCAATCTCAGCCATTTATCTGTTTTTTCCACACTAACTGACGACCCAGAGATACCACGTGATACCAGCGTCGTTTTACTATTGGCTCACAAGCCTTGTCAGAAGTGGAAACCAAACGTCTGATATCTTCCACAGAGATAAACAAAACATTTATTTTGGACCCGCCAACATTTTAAAAATGGTTAATTCACAATCATAATATTTTTTTTCAGGAAAAGCCATACTTTTATTCGGCACCTTTCTAAAAGCTCTGTAGATGTATTATTTAAAAAAAAATTTGTCTACATGAAAATGTTATCAATAAGATCTTTAATGGCTAATAAGGGGCCTCATGCAAGAACCACTCGTACGAACAGATTCGTTCTTAAGTGGCTTGTATGAGTGATTTAGGAGAACTTGTTCTGTTATTAACCAAAGTTTTTCACTAATGGATTGCATATTTCATTAATTTGAAGCTATTTTGAATTTGAAAATCGTATATAAATTACACTTCACAATTATGTTGACATTATCATGTTTGTTCAAATTCTAATATAATTCTAAATGTATTTATATAGCCTAATGATCTCATTATTAATATAAATTGGCCATTGATGCAATTGTGTAACACTACAATATCAATATGAACATCGCACACTGCAAAAAAACGACTTAAATTACGCACTAATTAAAGTTTAATTTGTATCCGTATATAATAAGGTCAACGGGAAGTGTAACCAGGCGCTATATTCATACTTCTTTTGGATGCGGGTCAGGCCGTTGGAAGAGAGCGCGTCTTTAGACAGCGTGCTGATATATTGGCAGAGAAAGATGAATGGGGCAGGACGCGTAGCCTTATATGGTATCATTGGGGCGTTAATTATGCTCATGAACGCACGCTTATTTATGCATAGGTGGCATTCATCATGTTTACGCAGGTCATCTACACAGTTATCTTAAGTTAGGAGCATTTGCTGAATCTGACGTGGCACACACGTTCGAGCCCACGGTACGGGAAAAAGTAAGAGAAAGTTAAGACAAGAATACAAAAATGTTCTTGCATGAGGCCCAATGAGTTTATTGTGAAATACTTACAGTATACTGCACATATTATGCCTTTGTACAGACCATTTGACTGCACCAATTTATTATCCTCTGCGATATATAAAGAGCACAGGAAGAAAAGTGCAAGGTAGGCAGGAGGCTCATGTCCTTAACTATAGTCAAAACCTTAACACGGGACACTTAGTTGCCAGTGCACTCTTCTTTATGATGTGCTGAAGAAGCAGAGTCAAGGTTGGTAAAGGTAAATTGCTCAATAAGCCGGTCAAGAATGCCAGCTCTGTTGTAGGAGTTAAGATTGTTTAGAGGTAGTTTCTGAGAGTAGGATGAGGACCAGGGTTAAATCAATCCTGCATGATCCCCATCCTCCCTATAGGCCACCAACGTGGGTTACAGGCCTTCCTCTAAACCCACATACATTGGGTCTATAATATTTTCTGCATGCATTTCCCATGTAAACACTTAATTAAATTGGACCGTTGTATAGCTTAATCACAACTGTAAACACTTCTAGAGGTGGGCCGCATTAGGTGGCATGCCAATTAGTAGCTTTTGTCAGCCAGATAAAGCCTGGTAATCAGCAGTTTGATGTCTTTTCAAAGCAACATGAAACAACTAGTGTAACAGAGCTGTAAAGAGG